>BJBW01005983.1:0-40775 GCA_004320125.1 Scolopax mira | reverse complement strand
AGATCTTCAAGCCCCACCTGGATGCAGCCCTGAGTGATGCGCTCTGGGCAACCCTGCTTTGGCAGGGGAGTTGGACTGGATGATCTCTAGAAGGTCCCTTCCAACTCTGACGATTCCATGATCCAGCTTTATAATCCTGTGCCCAGGAGCAGCTTGGAGACTGTTTCACGTGTGGCTTGTGCCGGTTTTCACGAAACCATGGCGATGAATTGATCTTGCCCATTTTACCAGCTAGAAGCGGCGATGCGGCGGTGGCCTGGTCCAGCTCAGCCTTCAGCGTGTCCTTAAATTGCTGGCAATCTTCTCCCAGCAGCCACAGGCTGGTGTCATGCTCCTCTGTGCCCAGAAGCCCCGACAAGGCTGTGTTTGTTGGCGGAGGGGCTGGTACGGTCCTGCCTCGCTGGAGTAAGTGGCACTGAATGGTCATTTTGTGATGACAGTAATTGCAGCATCCGTGTAGCTTCACCCTCTGAGTGTTTTGCTGGCGACGCCGAGCTGGTTCCATATTGGCTTGGCAGGGCTGGGAAGGTGTGTAGCATCTATTTATAAGATGCAGTAACTACTGGTTTGCTAGTAATTTTGTCTGTGTTGGGTTAAGCAATTCAGGGGAAGAAGGGCAGAAGAAACAACTTCTTTCTTTTTTTTTATGTTGTTGTTGTGAATTTACTCTGATGCTTCTTTCAGTCCTGGAAGGGGCTGCTGTGATAAAGTCTGATAGATTTTTTTCACATCTGCCTATGAAGAATATAGGAATTATCTCTCAAATTAAATTTGCTCGGCTGCGCTGCCAGCAGGTTGTGGTTTGGTTTGTGTTTGTTTGGGTTTTTTTTATTAGCTTTTTTTGTGAAATATAACTTGAGAATTTATATTGGCTCGATGCTTAAAATATAGCCAGGGGAAGCTGGAATATTCATCTTTATTGTATTTGTTTCTCCCGTAATGAGACATTACTGTCTGTCGTAAAGGAAGCGGTCCCTCAGCCCAGGGAGCATGCCCAGTTATTTTCTGCTCGCTCCATTAGCTCGTGGGCAGACCTCCTGATTTATTTATTTAATTTATTTATTTATTTTTACGTGCATGTGCTTTTCTACTTGTTTAATCCTACCAACTGCTCTTCTGGTTGGAAATCCATTTCCATAATGCTGGGTATTACACAAATTTGTTGAAGCTCTTACTGCAGATAAGGGGGTGGTGGTGGGGGGAGGCTGGTTTGCCCAGTTGGGCTGTGCTGACGTTCTGCTTTCCATCAGGCCCAGGGAGAGCCTCACGCTGCAGCTCGCCGAGGGCATAAAACGCACGCAGTAAAGAAAAATAAAGTTTAAGGGAGACCTAGAGTGCTGTAAACATCCCTTGGATTTTGATTTACCATGTCCAAGCACAGCACAAATTGCATGGCTTGCCGTGCCCTGTGGAAATCTCTCTTTGTATTCCTTTTTTTTAATATTATTTTTTTATTTTTAAATTTCCATAACTAGTAATCATGGTGTTCGTAGCAGAGAGCCCTTCTCTAAATAGCTTTTTGGTCTTTTTGGTCACCACTGCTGTTTACTATTACCCTGCACTGCACGGCAGGCAGAGCTCCGCGTTCAGGGGAATATTTGTAATGAATTGCAGCAGGGATGCAGATTTTTTTGGGGGGGGGGTGTGTGGAAACGGATTTTGTTGTGTGCGGGATGCTCTGGGGAGCAGAGCTGGGGAACCGAGAGGCACATTCTGCCTCCGAGCGTGGGATCCACAGCGTCTGTGTAGCTGCTTCCAGCAGAACCCAGCACGTCCCTGCCTGTCGTGCTCTTCTGGTTGTTTTAATCTGTTGAATTTATCCGTGGCACTTTGCCTGGCAGAGAGTGGTGGGAATATTGTCAGCAGTGGCAGAGAAGGATGCCAGGCTGCTGCTATTATTATTATTATTAATATTATTAATAATAATATTATTACTATATTATTATTAAATATTGTTATTATTTGTAATATATAACACACAAAGCCCATCCAGGACGTCATGGCAAGGGTTTAAGCAACTCAAGCAGGCACATACCCTTTGTTTAACCGTCGGAGTCAGCTCAAAGCTGAGTGTGAGTTGATATACTCGTGTTAACTTCTGACTCAACTATCCAGCTTTATTAAAAATAAAAGGAACAAAAAACCATTCTGGCACACTTTGATAGCTACAGCGGTTTTGGAAACTCTTCAGTTTCTCTCTCTTCTCTTTCTTGGTTTCTTCCCAAGGATAGTTGCAACACTTTTCTTTTTTAGGACTTTGCCCTAATAACTACATCTGTGAAGATCCGCTGGGATGGGTTATCCCATAAGCAGGATTATGCCCTTAAATGGAAAATAAGCTGCTGCAACAGCCAAAGTTTGAGAGAAAATATTATTGTGTGAAAAACTAAGTTGCTGGATGTATTATTCCATGTTGTGGAGCTGCAGAGTCAGGAAATGCTTGTTAGTGTGGGGAGGGAACGCTCGTGTCTTCTAAATGCTTGTTGCATTCTGGTTTTAATTGTTGTTAAAATAGGAAAATATACCTCTAATAAAATAGCAGCTCTGTAATAAAATAGACCCTCTGTAAAAGGGACGGGAGGCGTAAGAAAACATTTGAGGGAGGTGGGGAGGCCATTCTGGCTTTATGAATTCCATAATTTATTTGCTGGCTCATGGTCCCTCCCGTGTCCCCTCCCCAAGCCAGTGGTGGTGCAGGTCCTCTCCAGGCTCCCTGGCTGGTTCTCTGTCCCCGCTGCCTCTCAGCCAACAATTTGGGCTAAATAATCCAATTAAGCTTTGCAGCTTATATAACTCTCTTGGCTTGAGGCAGCAGCCGGACTGACGGGGATACAAAACACATCTGGAAATCGTGTCCCAAACATACTACCGCGGCCGGAGCCAAAATGATTTGGACAAATTTGCTCATATGCACAAGTTGTCCTTTGAACAGCAAGACGTGTGCGAGCGGTCTCCTTGCTGAAGAAGTTGAAGTTAGAAAATGCTCCTATCCATAAATCCTCGCCCTGGCTGGGGAACTGAACTGGCTTTTCTCCTTTCCCTTCTTCTTTGGAAGAATCATCTGGCTCTTCTTCTTCAGCTCCGGGGGATCAGCCAGTCCCCATAGTATGCTGATCATAAATAACACGTAGGTTTATGGATTTTGAAGGTGGGAAGGACTTCCAGCCTCATTTAGACTTGAGTTCTTATCTGATACCCAGCACAGGAGTTGCTTTTCATTTAAACTGAAATGTAACTTGGCGTATAACTGGAACACAGCTCCAAAGAAACAATCAAGTTGTGTTTTGTTTGGTTGGTTTTTTTTTCTCTGAGACTTCATTATAGCCCTGGTAATTTATGCTAATGGTTAATCACACTTACTATTAAAATGTGAACATTTTACGTCAGCTTGAGGATTGGGGAGAAAGAAGAACTCAGCGATTCTGTATTACAAGCAGACCCAACACAATCCTAGGAAAAACGCAGCGCACGTTTTAGCACTCTCAGATGTCTGTTCTCCTGTTGATACCCATTATTCTCAGTAGGGAAGTTATGGGCATTAGCAGCAGAATGAATTTCCCTTCATGTGAAGTGATATGCTCTTGTAGCTTCATTTTTATAGTCTGCTGTCTGATGTTATGGTGAAGAATGTATTTGTCTTTGCAGGTGTAGCGGGGCTGGTTGAGCATCCTGCCCCGTTCCCGGGCGCTTCCGTGGCTGCCTGATAAATCTGTGCTGGGGAAGGGGGGTAGAAATGCCAACCCCCAAAACGTGATATACCACATACACACAGCTGCTGGGCTTCTCCTCGGGAAAACATATTCAGGGAATTAGCTACAGGCAACATGTGCTGGCCGGGCTGCAAACGAGTGGTGCCAGAGCTGCAGGGAGGTGGTTTTGGCAGAGGGTGCATTTCGGTCCCGAGAGGGGACACGGCTGGGGCACAGAGATGCCAAAGCAGGGCTGTGTGGCATCCTGACCCCAGTTTTGGCTTTTGAAGTGGTTTGGTCACCTCTGGGCAGTGCCCAAGGATAGGCACCCAGGAGGTGGTGTGGATCCCTAGGAGGCTCTGCGGGGAGCTGTGCTGGTCCACACCAACGTTGGGCTAATAAACACTCAGCCTCACTGACAGCATCCAGATCCCTCAGTATCTTTTCTATCAGGGCTTACTCTGATTTGTTATGGACAACTTAAGATATTTCTTCCAGATTTATAAGGCTGTCAAAATGTCCCTTCTCCTACCAGGCTTTGGTGGGGAGGATCTCCCTTCTCCCACCAGCACATGGCCATGGGAGCCTTTAGGAGTATCTTCATTGTCATAAATAGCTACGTACGAAGTCATGATCTTAGAGTTTATACATCTTGGGTTTTTCCATGGTCATAAAACTAAACAATTGAGTTTCCCAAAAAAGGCTGTGTATTTTGAACCACTCGAACCACTCTTCCCAGTCCATGCCAGCGTTGGAGGTTACCCATCTGCACTGTGCCTCTTCAGACGTGGATTTGCTGGACATTGTGACACAGCTCTGCATCCACTTCTTCCACATTGCTGCAGTATGGGACAGTCTGACTGCCCTCTCTTGATGTTTTCTCCCTAAAGAAGAAGGAAATTGGAATAGATTTTTCACAGCAAGGCCCAGCGGTGATCCTGGGTAAGGAAGCTGATGTGTGTGCAGGCAGCTCTGGGAAGCCGGGTGCAGAGTAAGTTACTTGCAGGGGACTCGCCCAGTGTGAGTTCCTTCATGGGTGTCTCATAAAAGGATGTTTTCCTTGTGCCATGCCAGACCTTGCTCCCCTGCGGTGGGATCTTCCCTGGGTTTTCTGATCAATGCTTACAAAGACTTAAAGGGAAGGTGTCAGGAGGACGGGGCTGGTCTTTTCTCAGTGGTGCCCAGCGACAGGACAAGAGGAAATGGGCACAAACTTGTACATAAGAAGTTCCACCTAAACATGAGGAGGAACTTCTTTACTGTGAGAGTGGTGGAGCCCTGGAAGAGACTGCCCAGAGAGGTGGTGGAGTCTCCTTCTCTGGAGACAATCAAAATCCACCTTCCTGTGTAACCTGCTCTGGGTAGACCCGCTCTGGTGGGGAGGTTGGACTGGATGATCTCCAGAGGTCCCTTCCAACCCCATATGATTCTATGGTTTTGACCTCCTGGCACCCCAGGAACTGCAGGGAGTGGGGTCAGGTCCCCTGCTCCATCGCTTCCACTGGTGCAGTTTGCTGTGATTTCTTGCTGTTTAACTCATTCAGTGCGAGCTGTGGCTCTGTTTGCCCCTGCTGGGGGTTCACCTTCTGCAAAACCCCATTCTTCCAGAGAAAGCAACAAAGCTGGTGAGGGGTCTGGAGCACAAGTCTTATGAGGAGAGGCTGAGGGAGCTGGGGTTGTTCAGCTTTGCTCTCTGGAGGGCCCCATCCAACCTCATCCCAGTGAGGACATATGGCTGCGCTGGTGCTTTCTGGGCTGGTGCTTTCTGGGCTGCCCCAAGGTTTCATTGTTTTGTTGTGGAAAACTCTCCCTGGAGACTCCTGTGGGAAGACAGGGGCTCCTCTCCTTGCAGTAGGTGGCCCATCCATCTTCCATTCTCCTTGCGGCACCTAAACATGTCAAATGGAGTCTTTCTGTAACATAGCTTCCCTCTGGGTGGGAAGTCTGGAAAACTGAGCCACAGCAGCCCACATAGCAATTAGCGTTACCTTATATACGCCACCAGTAAAGGTAACGGTGTGTGAAATACTGAAAACCCAAATGCATTTAAATAGGTGTGTTTGAAGGAAATAGGAGGCGTGAAGTGCTCGCGGGGAGCGTGTGGCGTCCTCTGCCAGGGCTGAACAGCACTTTAGGAAGAGTCATGAAATTAAGCATAAATACCATTGTCTCGTGGTCCCAGGCTGCAGGAAGCAGACCTATTTTTGGAGGTGGTAAGCAGCATACTGTAAGGCTCGGCACGCTGTCTTTAAGCCATTAGGTAAACCTGACGTTGCGAGAAAGCAAAACCTCTGAGGATGTGGTTTCAGGAGCCGTTGGAACTGCTCTCCCTTTGGGCCAGTGGCCAGAATGGCATCCTTGTTCCCCTGTGCTTCCTTTGTAGCACCGGCTCGGTCAGCAGGATGGTTTGGCCGAAAATTAATCCCGTGATGAAGGATGCTTAATTTTCCAGCTGGACCAGCTCATGGATATGGTGGGCCCCAGGGCTGCGTGCGTGTTGGTGGCATCCAAAGAGGCACAGCGTGGGGAGCACCCTGGCTTTAGGTGGCCAAAAGCCACTCATGACACCCTGCCTGGGGCTCAGCAAGGGAGAAGCTTTTGGGCATCATCAACCAAAGGTCTTAGCAGTAGGACACCCGTGTAGTCAGCAGCATCTTCCTCCTTGCCCCAGCTGTTGATTTTCTACCCTTGAAATGTCCTGCAGCCCCCAACTTGTGCTGTGCCATTGCCAGCAGCTGTGTGACCCCACAACGGAGCCCATCTGCTGGAATAACCCTGCTCCAGGCACGGTGTCGGATGTGGAACCGGGGCCACCTACCTCTGTGCTGATCCTTGCCTTTTCAGATAGGGAAAAATTAAATTACCACAGGTTGCTGTTGCTAGCAAGCTGGGAACTCCATCTTCTTATACTTCAGTGATGCCTTTTCTGCAAGGGGAAGAAATAAGGGAGTTTATTTCACTCTAAAGGTAGTTGGTGTGGTTCTGTGGGAGGGGGTGTCGGCATTATTTGATAATCCTTTCTCATGTTTTCTGGGCTGCTGAATGAGAAAAGGGAGAAGTGGGTCTTCCTACTCCTTTAGTGGTATGTTTTTCTTCCCAGGAATTATCCTAGCATATAAAATGAAACAGGAGCCCTCAGATATCATCAACACTTATAGTGGGTCTAAGTGTGCTATTTAATGGCAATGTCTTGTTTTTTCTCTGGAGAGAAGAAAATGTACCCCATTAAGTGCTCATGTTACAAGCCTGCACCCTGGGGGATAAATATTTCAAATACTAATGCTGAGTAATTTTTAAAAGGTTCTGTATGCATTTTATTTTAAGCATTCTGCAAATTATTTAAGACTACTAAACCAAAATGTGATTCATATCGGCCCATCCCGTGATCAGCATGTGGTGATTTAAAAATCTGCTGTTCCCCCCCAGCGTGGTCCTGTGTCCCATCGGGCACGGGTACAATGGGGAAATTGTCATCTCTTGGCTGCTGCGGGTCTGTAGGTAAACGAGATGTACAATTTACATAGACAGTGGAGCGAAGGGACTGCTCTAAATATCCTTTCACTCTAATACAGTCACATGCATTGCAAATGAGTTACTCTTTTGGAAAAAGAAGTCAAACCTGACTTGCATTGAAGTTCTCAGCTATTAACATCAGCGGAGCCAGGGACTCCAGCCAGAACTTCTGTGATTTCCTTGATATCCCTGTGACTTAGTACATCGCTTTAACTTTTCCATATGTGCTCTCTGATTTATAACACAGCACTACTTTATTTTGCTGTCGTAAAATTATTTCATACGCTCAGCCGTGCCAAAAGCTTCATATGTTATTGATTAAACAAATTCCCCCTGTTCCAGGATTCTGGCTGTTCGGAGTCTGGTGGTAACTTCAGTGGAATGACGAGTGCGATGGTCAATAGGACAAGGAGATGGGGAAATACTGTCCTGGCCCTTATTGCTGCTAATCAATAAGCTGTCCGTTAATTTGCAAAGAGGAGCTGCTTTTTCCACCCGCCACCATCACATCTCTCCCAAGACGGGCTGAGCTTGTCCATCAGCTGTGAAGCACCGATGGTTCATTTGTGGGGGGGAGGATGCTGCTGTTGATGATGTTGGGTTTTAGTAATGTTGGGAGGAGGATTAACAGGAATTTCATTTCGACTCCTTCACAGGCAATTAGCGACAGCTGCTGCTAGAGAAAGGGCGTGATGATTAACACAGTGACCTTTGCAAAGATCAGCATCCCTTCTTGGAGGGCTTCCTTTCGGCTGGACTTGCCAGCCATTAACGCTACGGCATGGAGCGGGATGCGTGGGGTGCTCTGGGGTTTGATGGAACAAGGTCTCTGTTTCACTATTAACATAATCAAGTTGTAATAAAAAGGGGTTTCCTGTTAGACTGCGAGGTGGTAGCTCTGCTTCAGGATTTTCTGCTTCTTTGAAGCTCCAGAGTTGGGCTTTACCAGCACCCACAGGAATGGGGTCCTGCACCCTCCAGGCATCAGCACTTTCTTCAGGACTGTTTCCGTCCATGAGATTTACTGACTAGCTTTGGGCTTTGGTACTCATTGTGAGAACGAGGCAAAAGGGAGAGAAATCCAGTCTGGGGGTTTGCAAGTGGTGAGAGCCAAGCAAATCCAATTTGGCATTTTATTGTGTGTGATGGTTTGCAACCCGGCATGAAGCTGATGGTCACAAGTGGCAAGTGAAACAACCCATGGCATAGCCAGCACCGAGACCCGTGTGCCCAGACCTTGACAATCATGGACAAGGAATGTTCTAAGGTGCTCTAGGCAATCCTGCTTCAGCAGGGGAGTTGGACTAGATGATCTCTATGGTCTCTCCCAACTCTAAAAATTCAGTGAATCAGAAGCTTCCATGGGTTCCTGCAAGTGCATTTTCAATACAGGAGAACAGGCTTTCCCCTCCAAGTCTGTCCCTGCTGCCCTTAAGTGCATCCCAGAGCATTTTCCCTTCCCTGCCAGGGGAGGACGGTGCTTTAGGCAAATGCATCTCCTTTTAAACCACACACAGGACTGATCACCTCTTTAAATTTCCAGCCTTTCCCATTCCCCTTTTCTTGCCTTTCTTTCCACCCCTCACCCAGGTTTGCCTGTGTGATGCCCTCCCTTAAAAATCCTGTAGAGCTGCAATTATTTTGAGGTTTAATGACCCATGATTTCTGTAATGCTTTATTTTGTTCACTTTCAGCATGTTTTTATTCCCCAATCAAATAAAGGGTATTAAAAAGCCCACCAAGAACAAAGCCTTTCCTTTCCATTATGAGGGGAAAAATGCTTCGAAAGCTGTATTTGTGTTACACAGGTAAATAATTAGATTGCTAATGAATTAGCTTTGCTTTGAAGAAGAAAGCTGCAGTGTTCCTAATTAAGTTGTGAGGACACAGAAATTTGGGGTCTTTCTCCCAAACAATGGGGGGAAAAGGGACTGCCAACCCACAGGAGGCCAGGGACCACCAGCAGGGTGGTGATTTGTCCCATCATCTCATGGTGCCTCTGTGCTTGCAGCACCTTCCAGCTCTTTTGCATTGTTCAAATTCATCATTTCAGTGTTTTTCCATGGCAGTGAATTCAGGGAAATAATATACTCTTTCTGTGCAACACATTTCCCTTTTATCAGTTTCAAATTAGTATTTGAATTGAATGGTTACTTACTCCTGTATTTTGAGACAAGGAGAATGGACGTCTGTGATATATTTTCATTATATCACTCTATTTTATATGCTTTTCATCATCAGCCCTATTATTATGACCATCCTAAAATGAATAATCTCATGTATTTTTTTCTTTCCTCACAGAGCTGCGTTTTTTTCAATCCTTTGATCATTTTCATCACTCTCTTCTAAAGGCCCTTTTAAGTCTGTAGTAATACTCTTTTTCAGATGAGGTGAAAACTATTCTGGGATTAGGCAGCATCATTTAAATAATGTTATAATCTTAATACTATTATTCCCTATCCTGTTCACTAAGCAGAGTAGCATCTTGTTTGCCTCCCTCTCCATCCCTCTTCCCCCCCCCCCCCCCCCCCCTTTTTTTTTTTTCCTGGATTGCTGCTGCCCAGAGCAGCATCAGGACACTCAGATGCTCTGGTCTCCTTCCTAGTTAATATTGTTCATTAGGAACCATGTGAAAAATACCTTGATTCCCCCCCCCCCCCAATTAATATGCATCTGCCAATTTGGGTATTAACTTACCTTTTCTCTTGGTCATTTGTTTCTTTTCTGTGTTTGATGAACTTATCTCTGTGTCATCTCTGTATTTGGCTACTTTACAAATTCATCTCTTTCTCCAGATCCTCACTAAATCTAATAGACAGCGGGTTTAGTACCAACCCGAATGGCTTCCTCTTGATAGTTAACCTTTCCCTATGATGAAAATTCACTATTTAATTTCGTCATCTTCCTCTTTAGATCAATGTCAGTATTTGCCCTCTTCCTTTCTCTTCCTTAGCTGTTTTGCAGCAAAAGAAATTGCCATCCGATTTGTCTGTTTTCTTAAATCCCCTGAACGGGTTGATGACAATCCAGGACTAGTTCCTTTTGCAGAAGCTGATGGTGGTTTATACCTCAGGGATTTCCTTGCCCGACAGGGCTTTTGTTTGTGGCAGGGTAAAACCCCGGGGATTCACAGTGATCTGGGAGCTTTTGTACGGTTCCCTGCGATTCACCCACGGAGCTGGGCTGAAGAAAGAGATCCCAAACCTGCTCTGCAGGTACCCCAGAGCGATCCGACAACTTCTGCTGCCCCCTCTGCCCTGGTCTGAGACATTTTAGGTGGAGGTGATGGGCATCACTGTTTGCTTTCCTAATTTCTGAGTTTTTACATCCTCACTTTGGAGCCTGCATCCCCCCGGCAGCTCCCAGGGGAGCTTTTTGGGTCTGGGTGCAGGCACCCCTGCGACTTACTCCCTTTCTTGGAAGGGGAATTATAATGTTCACCATCCCTGTAATGCGAAAACTACCCAGCTCGACTCCTGAAAACTTATTACTTAGGACTTTGAAAGCAAAAAAAGGCTTATTTTTGGAAGGGTCTGCGTGAACGTTGTCTGAACTGAAATGCAAACAGTTGCTCCTACTCGGGAATAATAAGGCACGGGGGATATGTATTTTCCTCCCTGCTTCTGAGGACGTATGTGCTGAGACAACATTAAACTCCAGCGAGGAGACGTGCAACAGGACTATGATCAAACCCTGCTGCTGCAAAAAGAAGAAATAGTGACTTAAGGGTGCCTGCATTCCCTGGGCAGAGCCCGTCAGTGGAGAGATGCATTGTGTTTCTATCTCATTATGCGGAGCTGTTGAAGGTTGAAATGCTGTTAAATATACCACAGGCTCTTATTAAACGGCTATACAAAAAAAAAATAAATAAAAAAAACACCAAAAAACCACAAAAAAAATAACACAGACACCAGATTGCAGATTGGAAGAACATTCTTTATTTGAGGATTGTTTTTTCAGACAGGCTGACTTTTAATAAGCCTCTGGCTCAGCGTGAGGGTGGTCCCGGGAGATGCTCAGAGCCAGCAGACCTGGGATCACTCCTGCTGCCATCGTCCACCCCGGCAGCCAGTGTCCTTTCCTGGGTGTGGAGGTTGGGGACCATGTTTTTGTAACGTGCCACAGAGCCTGATGGTGCTCAGGATGGTGCCGGAGCACAGGCTCTAAGTTGGGGCAGAGCGATGGCACCAAGGGGTCTAGGATGGATATTAGGAAAAATTTCTTCACCAAAAGGGTATTGGCAGTATTAGGGTGATGGTTGGACTTGGTGATCTTAAAGATCCTTTCCAACCAATCACGATTCTGTGATTCTATGTATGTTGGGATGGTGGTTGCACTAAAATACATTATTCAGCCCCAATTCAAGACACACACTGTAAGTAGTGACTGAACTGAAGCAAAGTGTAACTAAAGGGCAGAGGATGAACATAAAGAACAAAACCATAGCTGCTATTTTTGATGGATGCTTTGACCCCCCATGTCCCATCCCTGGAGGGGTTCAAGGCCAGGCTGGATGGGGCTTTGGGTGGGAGGTGTCCCTGCCCAGGGCAGGGGGTTGGAATTTGGTGATCTTTAAGGTCCCTTTCAACCCAAACCATTCTGTGATGATGGTGAACTCTGGTTTCTTCTTTAAGGTCCCTTCCAACTCTAACCATTCTGTGATCCTATGATTCTTTCTACAGCCAAATAAGCAAAGGAAAAGGCAATGTTTTGCTTTTAATGGTATGTTTATTGTGGAGTTACCACCAATCCCCGTGCACCTGTGTGCAAAGTGTCTGACATCTGTGTGCTCCACTAGCCATCAGATCTCCATGCAAAGCAGGACTATCCTTTTTCGCATCTCAGGAGCCAAATTTAATTCACCGATACGGCACAGTAACTCCTTATATCCATTTTAATGGTCTGGTGAAATTCTGTTAGCAAAATACCTAATGATTGTTGCGATTCAATCAGGGAAATCTAGAGTGTAATGTGTGGAGTGGTGCCAGCGTTATAGAAATCATTAAACATCCAAACCTAAAAAAAAAAAAAAAGAAAAAAAAATCCTAATCATCATCTAACTCCAAGAAGCTCTTGTAAATGGCAGGGGACAAGGTCAGGGGTGGGCAGCATGGGGGCTTGACTGAGATGGGGGTGAGCTGGTGGGGGGATGGCTCCCCACCTTGGCTCCCTGTGCTTCTCTAGGTGGTTTTTTTTGGATATAACGTAGATGCTGTAGCACAGAGAGAGGGTTATTTGTGTGCCCTGGAGTCCCCCCGGGCCCTTGCAAACCTAGGAAGGGAACAGTTATTAATTAAAGGAGTGCTTTAAATAAAATGAAGCGGAATAGTCACTGCTGATAAGTTTTCTGTACGCAGGTTAGTTCTCTACTCCAACTCTCTCCATTTGTGTTGAACTGGGGACTGACTACTCTTCATTTCAGCTGTTTTGCCCCCGGGAACTCTTGTAGCAAAAAAAGGTGCAGTTGTGCTCTTGAAACCATCATTTTATAAAGATAAACGCTCTAGAGGTTTGGGGGTTGTTTCTAGTTTTTAAACAAATCTCTTGAAAGACTTCCTAATGAGAGGCAAATCCAGCTAGCAAAGACTTTGCATTTGCTTTTTGAAAAGATTGAATTGGAGGGAAATCTTTGGCTTTGGCCGTGGGTCTGCTCTGCTGGGAGAGGTTATCTGCGGAGAACAAACCCAAAAGTAATTGGTCCTGAAATACGGACACGTTTAAAATGCACAGCGGGCTCACTGGGCAGTTGGAGTGAGATTTGGAAGACTAAGGCAGAATACAGAATTATAACATTCCTGGCTGTATATATAGATATACACGCATATACATATATATACATCTATGTACGTGTCTATATATATATATGTATATGTGTAGATATATATAGGGATGACTACGTGAGATTTCAAGGTGGGGGTCTGATTTTGTGCCCGTTTGCTCTTTTAGGATCAGGTTAGGTATTTTGATTTCACTCATACACAGGAGAGGGATAAGCAGACTGGATGCAGATGTCCCTGCCCTCACCTCTGCTGGCAAACGTGGCTTGCACTTAATAGTCACTGAAATAAGAACAAAAGCCACAGAATTCTCCATCACAGAGAAGTACTTTTTATTAAATGGATGCTGTCTCAGGTGGATGGAGACCTTTGGGAAGGCTCTGCAGAGCCCCTGGGGAGGCTTCTGGGGAGCATCCCCTGAGCCCCACCAGCGTGTGCCCGTCTGCTGTGGACCACTGCATTCCAGCTTCACCAGTCCCTGGCGTTGCTGCCCAGCAAACCCAGCACAGGGATCTCAGCTGGAGGCCCCCAGCTAAACAAACCACCAAACCTGAAGCCTGGCAGCTGCGGCTGGGCACAGCCAGGGTGAGAAGGGGGGAGCCAGGGATGCTCAGCCGGATGCTTCCTATGGCCGCTGCCCCTCCAGGGATACACCCCCAGATCTGCTCCGGGATGGACGGACAGATGGCAGACGCCAGGAGCCCTACAGCCAGCCTGTTCCTAATGGCAGCTTGTGAACAGAGCGTTGAGAGCAGATATTAGGCAGGGTGAGGTGTGAAACGTGCAATTTGCAGGGCACCAGGTGTGCACAAGGTGCTGCAGAAGCTGCAGGTTCCCCGTTCCAGAGGGGTTTTTATTCTCCCAGGTCTGTCCTGCAGGCTGTCACCTAACACTGACTTTATTTCTTTATTAAACCAGCAAATTTTAAGCCTGAAGCAGTGTGTTCTCTCTCAAGAAAAAGTAAGCTGAGTCTTTTTTTTTGTCTGTCTTTTTTTTTTTTTTTGTAATATAGCTAGGAGTTTTTGTCCTGCAGTGCTCAAGTCTGGGGATATTTTAAGAGCTCTGCCGTCTTGTGCCATGAGGGAATACAATAAATATGTAGATAGGGAGTGCTGCTGCTTTGAAAGGTAAGTAAAGGGTCTGCACTGAACCGACACTAGCTGAAAAATTTGTTCAGCCTAATTAGCAGCAAATCACTTCTGTGTCCAAGCCTGCTTGGAGAAATGGGAGCCAATTCCCCGTCCTTTCTCCCTGCTCCTTTATCCCCTGCTGCCCTTCGTGGCTTTTCAGTGCCCTCCCTGGCTGAGCAGCTGAGGGTTTCTGTGAGGATGGCAGCTCTGCATCCACGTGTCGTTGCAGACCAGCGAGTGCACAATGGCATTACTGGAAATTCATGGGAAACTGCACACCCATCTTGGGCTTTGTCTCGGACTGTTCAAGCTGTCACCGGAACCGGCCACGATCGATCAGCTTTTAAATTTCATGAAATTTTAATTAAAGAATGGAAAGCCTACGAAGACATCATAGGACAAGAGCACTGGAAACAAATACAATTTCACTTCCAACCATTAGCCAGAAAATCAGCAAATGGTTGACTGCACATCACCATTGCAGTCTAATGAAAAGTACAGCTCTTGGCTTCGGCGGGCAGGTCATTAGTGACTGAATAATCAGTGACATTTCCCTTCTAAATCTGACACAAACGAAGTGCAGTGCTCTGGAAAAAGCCATTAAGTGCAAAGCCTTCCCTTTACTCTGCTCCAGGTATTGCAGAACAAGATCTAATGGCAGCCTTTAGCTGTGATTTGGCTTTGATAGCATCCATAGGATAGTAACCCCCCGGTATCCCGAGAGCCAAATGCTTCAGCTTTGCACAAACACAGCTCCTGCCATCGTGTCGTGCAAAAACAGAGAGACTTCTTCCTTGCTGGTGTTCACCAACGCAGCCAGGAAAAGATACAAGCAGGGAAACCTATAATCTGGAGTGCTGGGAAGCTGAAAAGTATATTCTTATGTCTGAGAGGTAGCAGGAGGTAAAGGTCCAGCTCAACGTGGAGTCAGTTTAAAACTCAATGTCCTCCTGTGAATTCCTGTGGCAGCTCCCAGAGCTGGGTGTTAACCTGTTTATCTGCAAATTTTTAAATGTTTTCTTGGTGGGAGTGGAAGGCGAGCGGCACCACACAGGAAAAAGGAAGGACTGGTCTTGTTTGTGTCTGTCCCTCGACTTTCTCTGAATAACGTGTTGTCAGATGGATGGAGTAATCAAATGGGTGTAACTTCCTCTGCTCCCTCCCCGTGTGCCACTGGCTTTGAAAATAATGCTGGAAGGTTAATAGAAGCCAGGCTGCCTTGTGGGGGGTCCCTTGTGTTGAAGCACTGAGAATTTTAAGAAGTTTTTTTCCTGGAGGGAAAGAGACACAATAGGAGAAACTTTTTCTAGGAAAAAGCATTACTGGGAGCTGGATTGGGAAGCACTGTTGTCTTGGAAACTCTGTGCTTTGGAGCTGGGTATGTCTGATCTTGAAAATTCCTTTTCTTTATAGACCCCAAAATAGAAGTTGTCGATACAGTCAGTGTATCCTTTTTCAATGACTCTGATTTATATTTAGTGCTGTGTTGGGAAGTTCCAGTCCAGTATTTTTGGTCATTAAGCTCTCCTGGTTGTGTTTGGGCTAAGGGTCAACTATTCGGTGGATAAATATGTTTAGGGTCTAGTCCTGAGAGTTACAGCCTCACTGAAAACATATGAGTGACTGCAGATAAAAGTGGTTATAAAATAGTGGGGGGGAAAAAGGCCTGGGAAAGTTCATTAATGGCTAACTCCCAGCTACTGTATAGTTAGTTCTGGCTGAAGGCTCTCGATAGTTTTATTGCTTAAAAAGGGCACGGGGGTAAGATGTTGTTTCAAAGTAAAAAGCTTTAATTCCCTATCAAAAGTTTCTTTAGTGCATCCTTAAGGTCCAGATCCAAACACTTGGATTTGTATAAGCACCCAGGCAGCTATTGCCATGTGATATTCTTTACCCTGCTGTGTTTCAGAGAGGCTATATTCCCAAAATCCCTTTGGGTGTTAGCATTTGGGACTCTTATCCAAAGATGCCTGTGCCTGCCCTTGTCTGACAGCAGAGCGGTATCCTCCTTTGCCAGCATTTCATTTTCCATCACCAGGGTCATCCAGGAGATGCCCTGTGCCATCTGGAGAAGGCCTTCGAGATGCTATTCAGGGATTCTCCCAAATTACCTACCTGAACACGCTTTGATGCGTGCTCTTAAAACTCTTTCCTTTGTATGCCATAAAGAAACGAAAGCAAAGAGCAAGGTGATTGAAAATACTGATGTTCCTTGGGTTTTCCATGGCTTTAACAGACCATCACCACCAGTGCTTTCAGTTCTTTTTGACTTGGCTTTGGTTCCCCACTGCTTGCTCCAGCGGTGGCCATCTCACACACCTGAACTTCTGGATCTACAGGGAGATGCAGAATATTGCTCATAAAATTAAGGCCAGCAGCTAATTCTCCTTTTCTGATTATATAGCAAAGAAGAACTACCATGCAACATATTTTCTACATGCTTTGGTCACAGAGAAACAGGTCGTATTTCTGTGTGGAAACCCAAGCTAAGGAGAAGGGGAGCAGCTTTTTACTTGTAGTTCTCCAACTTAACCTGCCGTCTCCAGCCCTCTCACCGATGGCTGCGTGCTGGACCACGGGCTCCCTAGATCCATGTTTTAAGGATTGTAGAGTAGGAGAGATACGAGCGATGGGCATTGCTTTTTGTGACTTGAAACCCTTCAGATCACAGAGGAGAAAGCTTCTCTCTCTTTTCTGTCCACAGGTGACGTTGTGGACATCTACCAGCGGGAGTTCCTCGCCCTCCGGGACCGCCTGCACGCAGCCGAGCAGGAGAGCCTGAAGCGCTCCAAGGAGCTCAACCTGGTCCTGGAGGAGATCAAGAGAGCCATCTCGGAGAAGCAGGCCCTGCGGGATATAAACCGGACCTGGAGCAGCTTATCTGGTGAATAAACAGAGAAGTTGAGGATCTCGGGCTGTTTTGAAGCTGTTGCTAAAGAGGAGGTAGAGAGGTGTGCGTGCGTGTGCGTGCGTGCAGGGCTGTGACAGGACGTGCTCTTCTCTCCCCCCGGCGTGAGCAGAGCGTGGAGTTCAGAGGGACTTGGGAATTCTTAAACTCCTGTTGCATCATTGAACGTTGAGATTTGCCTCTGCCGAGGATATTGGCCAGTTTGCTTGCTCACAAGTTGTTGGGTTGGTTTTTTCTTGCAAGTCAAACGTGCCGTTTCCTATGGCTGCATTGAATCCATATGGAAACGGGTATCCATAGGGAGGGGGGAGGAAGGAGTTAGGTTGGCTGAGCACCCCTTGCCAATTTATTTGTTCTTTTTTTTCTTTAAGTTGCTCAGTTGAAGAAAATTGGATTTCTACAGAGAGATCCGATTTGACCTTCATTTGATCTTCATTCTCCCCGCTCCTTCCCAAATATTTTGGGACTTCTTTAAGGCCCTCATGGCTCCTGCTGAACTTTAATTGGGTTTGTGGTAGCATGTTAAAGGTTGGCCTGATTTTTTTTTATAACCCAGCAGTAGTCTCAGGTGGCCAGACTGCTCTAGAAAGGCTTTTTGCCTTGCAGTCTCTTCCTACCTACCGTGCCTTGCAATTGATTCCCTTTTCCTTTTTAAGACGAAACCAAGTTAAAACTGTGGAATGTCACCAACAAGAATGTGCTGCACCTTCCCACCATCTTCCATCATTTGCCACATTTGCTGTCAAAGGAGAACAGTCTGCAGCCAGCCGTGCATGTGGGACAGGGGCGCACTGGAGGTAAATGGGAATTAGTGCTGCTTCTGGTGCTTTTCCTCACTTTGGTGCCTGTCCCTCCCCTTTCCTCTGGGCCTGGCTGTGGTACGGAGATGAGCAGGACTGGAGGAACGGCTGCATGCATCATGCAAGCTTCTTGGTATCGTGGCACACGGGGTGGGTAAGCCATGTCATGTCTGCAAGTCTATGGGGGTGTGCTGTCTGTGCTCTTCACTGACACTAAAATACTCCCGATGCTTCTGCCAGATGTTTTCTGCTGCTTTCCATCTCCAGAGTGCTCTAGACTTTGCCTGGAAGGTGGTCAGGTGAAAGCACAGTTTGCAGGATGCTTCACGGAGATTCAAACCAGTTTTAGGATACAAATCCCAGCTGGAGTAGGACTAGTTGATTCCCCTCTTCTCCGAAATCCCAACTGAAAACCAAGCCCTGACTTATCCTCCCAAAACTGAGGTGCTTGCCCATGGGAGGGGTTTGGAGAACAAAATGGGTCTTGAAGTTGACCTTCACAGTCAGAAAAGGCCCCTAGGAGGGAGAGGGGGTTTCGGTGTTTCCTTAGGCATCAGTCTTTTGGGGAGAAAGGAGAGAGTCTGAGTGCCCTGCCAGGCTGGTGCACTGGGGTGCTGCTGGTCAGTACTGGGCTGGGGAACAGGAGTATGGAGCCCTACGTAGCCCAGGAACCCACCAACCTGCTGATCACTGCTGGTTGTTAATGAGCATTGAGCAGGTGAACCATGAGGTGATCACAGGAGCAGAGCAAAGTGTCTTGTCCCACACCCCCCGTCTCTAAAATCTCTCCTTGACCCTGGGCAGTGTCTGTTGTGATGGGAATCCCCAGTGTGAAGCGGGAGGTGCATTCCTACCTCACCGACACCCTCAACTCCCTCATCTCAGAGCTCACTCAGCAGGAGAAGGAGGACTCCGTCATCGTCGTCCTCATTGCTGAGGTAAGATGGATTTTTGCCTGTTTATGCCATTTCCCTGGAAACACAATCTGCCAAGGGGTGCCAAACAGAACGGCTGGAGGCCAGCTCTGCCGCTTGCCAGGGCAGATAAGCCCAGCCTTGGGCTGCCATCCGACCAGGATCATTAGGTACATTCTACCCAAAATGAAAGACCGATGGGCCAGAGAGGGGTCAGGATGCGAGCAGGCAAACATTAGTTGCTGCCAGTGTGGCACGTGTGATAGCCTTTCTGGTCTAAATTGTGATGGCTCTTGCAGGGTGCTTGAGTGGTTTGTCCCAAAATCACAGAATTACAGAATCACATAGGGTTGGAAGGGACCTCTGGAGATCATCTAGTCCAACCCCACTGCCAAAGTAGGTCCGCCCAGAGCAGGTTGCACAGGAACGTGTCCAAGTGGGTTTTGAACGTCTCCAGGGAAGGAGACCACATCCCTGGGCAGCCTGTTCCAGTGCTCTGCCACCCTCCAAGTGAAGAAGTTCCTTCTCGTGTTTAGATGGAACTTCTTATGTACTTTGTGGCATTTTCCTCCTGTCCTCTCCCTGGGCACCACTGAAAAAAGACTGGCCCCAAATGTGCTGCAGCAGTCCCATGGCCACATCTTATTTGCTCTCAGACCTGCTCCTCAAGCAGCTTCATTTCTCCAAGTACCTGTGAGATAGCTCTAATCCCCTCTCCCAACCCAAGAGCCTGCTGATTTGGGGCTGAAATTAATATGATGCCTCTTCCTACTGGTGACTGGAGCCCAGAATCAGTTGCTGAATCCATGGGCTAAAAGGCCTTGATACGTTAATCTGCAAGAGCTGCTTTTATCTATGGGTTTAGATGGTTATTTTTCTCCATGGCTTTCCCCTCAGGATTATTTTCTTGAGCTTGAAGTGCATTTGTCTTAATTTCCAGAAATCCAGTGAGAAAGATAAACCTCAGTGGCATGTTACTGGGAGCGGAACAAAGATAAATGTCTGGGTTTGCTGCCTGTTTACCCATAATTTGACATTTTGAGTAGCATTTGGCATCTGGGTCTCTGGCTGGTATTTCATACAAGGAGAAGGTGTGCAATGATGTGTGTAGCCCAAAGTGCCTGGGACAAGGTTTAGTCCTGGCTGTCGTTTCCCACTGAGCCAGGACAGGTTTGGTGACTGTTTTCACAGGGAGTAAGCTCAAACATGAGAGGTTTTAAGTAACTTGACCAAAATCGGCAAGTTTGGGAGTGCAGTAATATATTTTTTTTTAAGTTGACTTGAAAATAGGGTCTCGCTGTGATTACAGCACCTGACTTTCTGTGTGTACCTGTGACAATAGAAAAAATAATTCTGATACCATCAAGTGCAGGAGCACACGTGCCATAGCCCAGGGTAGAGATGGGCTATGATAGCCCATGCCATAGCGATGGTAGTTGTTGTAGACCACCATCACCATCACTGTCCTCTCTTGCCAAGCTTACCTTTGTGGCCACACACCGTCCTCCTCCCGTGCAAGTGTCAACCATCACTCTTCCCAAATTGTTCTCCTGTTTACCTGCACTTGGCGTTGCTCGTTAGGGCTCTTCAGACACGGGCTAAGTAAATAGTGATGAGGTTGTATGAACCTGGAGCAGACACTGGGTCATTTGGAGGTTCAGGAGCAGCTGCATGTCCTGTTTAGGATGGGAACTTCTCATTTCTGAGTGTCACAGCTAACAACTGTGTGTCTCATCCACAGTGGCCAGGCTGCCTGGGATTGCTGGGGGCTCCTTGGCTGGCAGAGGGGAGCCCTGAGACAAGCTGGCCAGCTGGGCTGTCACCAGCCTGCCCTTTCGGTGGCACCTGGGCGCTTGGAGCAGAGCTCTGCATTTGCTTCCACGGCCAGGAGCATCTTTCCTGCCTTTGTTTTTCCCGTTGCTGTTTTCTCGGCTGAGCCCTGTTTGGGAAAGGGATGTTTTTCCCCCTTGAGAAGACCCTCCCTTGTCACCGTTCCAGGGTGGAAGCGCTGGCCTCAGCTTGTGACATCCCTCCCTGGTGTCTCACTTCCCACCTCCGCAGCGACAGCCGGTCCCGGCTTCTGCAGTGCTGCGTCTGCAGATCCGCTCGGGACGCGCCGTCCCGTGATCCCTACCACCTCCCAAAACAATGCAACCACCAGGAAACAGGCCCAGTGTTTGCTCCTGTGGGTCTCCTGCCCTTTGTTCCTGGATTTTGTTTTCCTGGTCGCTGTGCAGATGGTTTCTGCCCGGTGCCTGTCCCTGTGTTTGCGTTTATCTGGCCTGCAGATAGCGGCGTGCGGCGCTGCTGACCTTTCCATCCCAACTCTTACAGGTTGCCAGGTTGGTTGCGGGAACAAACTGCTGTTTTAGGAAGAAAAGCCTCGAAATGAAAAATGCCTGCTTATAAACAGACCCCTCTTCTTCACAAAAGGGGTAGAGATCCTTTTCTGCCGAGGGTATTCACTTGGATGAAAGCCAGCGTGTATAGAGGGGGAAAAAACAAAAACTAAATAGCCCAGAAGTTAACACTCAGTGCAAACACTTGGTGCTGGCAGGGGCAGGAGTGCCAGGAGAGCCCGTGGGGAGGATTGTGGAGCATCTTGAGTCCTTTGGCATGGTTTTTGGTGTGTGTGTGATGCCTTTGGTTAGCACTGGCCATAAAGGAGGGCTCCCAGGAGTCCGTCATCACGGAGTGTTTAAACTCGATAAAAGGAGACATGAAGGTGGTATGGGGGTGTGCTGAAGGTGATTTCTGAGCCACAGGGGGTTAAAGGCTGAGGTTGAAGGATCTAACACTGCTTATCTTTTGTTTTCAGACGGATCCACAGTACACAGCCGGAGTGGCAGAAAATATCAGAAACTTGTAAGCACTTCCAGCTCACTGCGGCGGCACGGGCTGTGCCTTTAGCAAGGCCAGGGAACGGCTTCATTAAGGAGAAAAATACGTGCTTTTCTGCTTCCCCTTTTTATTTTTTTTTTGTTGCTTGCATTTTTTTCTGTTCTAAAACTCTGGGCTGTCTTTGCTATTACCACTTCTACTTTCTGCTTGTTCTAAAATGCATCCCATATGTAGCTTCCATTAGGCTCTTTGTGCTCGCAGTGTTTAACACACGCCGTTTCATTTTGCTCTCTGTCCTGTGGCATTGCGAGAAGATGGATTATTTAGATTTCCAGTGATCCTGGCAATTGTTTCTGTGTCTAGTGCAGCCCTCTACCTGCTCTGAGGAGTCAGAGCAAGCGGGCAGCGTGGTAAGCACACCCAAACACCTCCTGCCTTGCTTTTCTTTAAAATCCACGATCCATTTTAATTCCCACTCCAGCCTGTGTGGTTTTCCCTTGTTCTGGGCACCAGTTACATTGGTCTCCCGTGCTAGCTGCTATTTATATCTCGGCTTCTCAGTGGCTTTTGCAGCGTGGTTTGTGGCTGTTTAGGCAGAAGCCGGTCCAGGTGTTAACAGCATCATCAGAGCTCGGAGGCCAAAGGAAAAGGTGGTGAGAGAAGAGGCTGTGACTCCCGTCCAGCTCCTGCGATTGCGTGTTTCCAAGGGCTGGCTGTGGCCATAAGAAGGAGACGCAAAAGATGCCCCGGCCCCTGAGCCAATGGTGGGAGAGGGGCTGGGACGCGTGTGGGAAGGGCTGTGTTCCTGGGCCCTCGCAGAAGAGCTGAAACACAGCCCTCCATCTTGCAGTGCAGGAGCTGGCAGAGCTCCCCTCCTTCTGCTGGCTGGCAGGAGGACGCACTTACCGGGAGATAATGGCCTGATTGTCCGATGGATCCTGATGAAATTACTGGGCGCTGCTGCAGGGAGTGCTGCCGCGTAGAAGGCCTGAAGCTTTAATTGACTTAATGATGTGATTTCTCGCCGTCCCCCTCCCCCCCTCCAGCGCCTCCTGCCCCTCCCTCATTCACTGAAATTATTTTTCTTCCAAATTGGATCGAGGTGGTGCAGGGCCAGGGCAGGCTGGGCTCCTCTCGCAGGAGGGAGAAAGCCGTTGCTGCTTCGGTGCAGGTTTTATCAGCTCAGTGAGATGCTTCTGTTTCGCCGCTGCCCAAGGAAGGGAAGGTTTGAAAATGTCAGCTGAAAAATCTTGCCAGTCCCAAAGAGGGAATAAGGAAGGGAAAAATAAGTGAGAAGATTTTGGCCATCTCGCTGCTTTGTCTCCCTCTGCCCCATCTCCTGTCCTCCAGGCTCTGCACAAACAAAGGAAATCAGCCTTGCACCAAATGTTCTCAAAAAAGGCAGTATAAAAATAACTGTTTTTTCCCACTTATCTCTCACAGTTACAGTAATCTCTGGATATTGCTTGCAAGGCTGTTGTAGGTGCATATTTTTCAGCTGGGTGACATTTTTTCCTGTTTGAGTTTGACTCTTTAAAGGGTTCCGAACCAATGTATGCTGATTTTATCAGAGTAAGGGAACTAGGTAGAATTCCTGCTGGCTGTCCTAACTACAGCACAGCAGTGTTGTAAGTAACTTATGCATAACATAATCTCTGCAAAATGGCTTTTAATTACTGATACATTTGGAAAATCTCTATAAATGCCGGTAATGCCAGCAAGTCCTTTCTTTGGTGCAACCGTCTGCAGGTCCCTTTAATCCTGTAGAGAGAACATGGGGCTCGTGGCTGGTCTTTAAAGCTGACCCGTGTGGGAGGAAGGAGGGCTGCTGGGGCGGGGGGAGCACACGAATGTGGGGCTACTAAAGACCATGGGAGGGAGAGAGTGGCTTTAAATCTCTGTGACAGTCCCTGCCGATGTCCTTTGGCGAGGCTTGGAAGTGCACTAGCTGCTGGGCAAGTTTTCTCTTTGAGGCTGTATTTTTTTGTTGCCTGCTGCAGCTCAGTGTTTACCCAGCGATTTGGTCTATGAAATGGAGCATCAGACATGGAGGTATTTGTTTACTGCTGCTTTTCTCTCTCAGATTCCCAAAGGAAATACACTCAGGTCTCCTGGAGGTAATTTCCCCATCTCCGCATTTCTATCCTGATTTCTCCCACCTGCGGGAATCCTTTGGGGACCCCAAGGAAAGAGTCAGGTAAGAATCAATGAGCTTATAAACAAGCAAGGCCTGAATTAAGTAACTGCAGCATCTCCTCCACTGCCTCCAGCAGGGAAAGCTCTTCTGCAGAGCCAGGCGAGGTGCTTAAACTTGCTTTATCCAAGAGCTGGAAGGACGCGGGGGGCAGAGGGTATGAACTGGTGCCAGCTTTGCAGGGCTTGCCTTGTGCTGTGGTGTTTCCATCACCAAGTGAGGGGGTTATTTTAACCCAGATGGTGTTCATTTTGAAAATCCTTGAGTTTCCCAGTAAGTCTTAGGTGACCAGTTTGAGACCAAAAGGGAGAGGTCATATGCCATCCCCTCCTCTCAGAGTTGTGTCACCTTCCCAGCCTGAACCCAGCCTCATCTGGCTCCCCCAAGCAGTGCAGTACCCCAGGAGAGACCAGTGCTCCCATCATGTCTGTCTCTTGCAGGTGGAGGACGAAGCAGAACCTCGACTATTGCTTTTTAATGATGTATGCCCAGTCCAAAGGCATCTATTACGTGCAGGTGGGTTTGGTGCTGGGGTGGAGGGGAGTTGGGTGTGAGGGAGGGCAAAGAGCGTGTCCGGTTGTGTGGTGTGGCAGACTGGGAGCAGATTTTAACTAGATAGGTTCAAAAGCTGGGTTTCTAAGGTGCTTTGGACTTGGAAACCTCCCCCGTAGGGAGGGCAGGAATCCTTGTTTCGTTTACCTATTAGATTGGGTGAGAAAAATCTGCTTGGAGTGTCTTCCAAAATAAACTAGGTCTGTGCCAAAGCTTTTCTCCGGTGTACGGCGTGATGGCTCTGCACAGAGGGGCTCTTATTGGAACCTGGATGGGTCATTGGCACTGAGTGTCTTTTCCTCTTGCAGCTGGAGGATGATATTGTGGCCAAACCAAACTATCTCAGCACGATGAAGAACTTTGCCTTGCAGCAGCCCTCCGAGGAGTGGATGATCCTGGAGTTTTCTCAGCTGGGGTTTATTGGTAAAGTCCTCCCCTGCTCACCCCAGTCCCAGCAGACATGGGCACAAGTGTTTGCTGGTTCTTGCAAGCACTTAAAGTTCTTGGTCCAACTAGCTGTCCCCATGAGACGGTAAAATACTTGGACTTGGTCCCTCCCTATTTTTGCAGTGACCCTTGTGTTTGCACAGGGAAGAAGGATCCTCACAGCTGGTGCTCCTGATGCTCACTTTTAATAAAAATAAACCTGGTCAGTGGCCCAGCAGCCAGCCAAACAGCTTAGATGTGACCAGTAGCTTTTAGGCTGGATGGGATCTGGAGTTGCCTAACAATGTGCAAAAGGAAGTTTACATCAACACAGAACTATTTTGGGAACGATAGTACGTGGTTGCAGTAGCTGCTTGATCTGTTATTTTGGATACTGGTTTGACTGGCTTAAAACTTGTAGTTTTCAGGGCAGGAAATGGTCTGTCCTGCAGCTGTCTGAATGTTTTTCATCCTTATTTCTCCCTGCTGAATGGAAGAGTTTTAGACCTTTTGATACTGTCATGACCTGTGAGACACTAATGCTTTCTAATTCTGTGATGAATATTAAATCCGGAACTGTATTAGCAATGCCAGCAGTGCTGGGACAGAGCAGGGCTGCATGCTATTTCCTTTTCCTAGAGAGATGGACACATCCAACCTCCACTGCCCAGTCTCACTAATTTTTTCTTCCCAGCTCTGGTTCTTGACCATTTCATACCGTAGCTGCTCTGTCTCCCCCTTTTCTTTGTGCTGTAGGAAAAATGTTCAAGTCTCTGGATCTGAGCTTGATCGTGGAGTTCATCCTGATGTTCTATAAGGACAAACCCATTGACTGGCTGCTGGATCACATCCTTTGGGTGAAAGTCTGCAACCCTGAGAAAGACGCAGTACGTAAACAACCTCCATTGCAGGCAAACCTTTTGTGTGGGGGCAAATGTGTGCTCAGGCGGTGTCCCCAGAGGATCTTTTCTGTGAGCTCTGGTGCTGAGTGACTTTGCACCGAGCCATGCCATCCCTGTGGAGCCTCCTGCAGGGCATCCTTGCCGATTGTGTAAGCAAAAACCTGGGAGGTCAGGCTTTTGTAGTCTGTGGCTGTCAGAAAAGGCATTATTTCTGCATCTAAGCACTAACAGGGTGTTCTTCCTCCAGTCCTTGAGGAGAGTAGCCGTTCCCCATTCTTCTGTGTTGTTTTTCACGACAGCGTGCTTCTCTCCCTGAAGCAGTTCTCTGCTCACTGACTATGACCCCAGAATAACCCTTTGGCTCTGGGCTCGTGTGCTGTACCCCCTGGAGCACACTGCTCAGGGAGCTCACCCCAGATGACCCATGAGCAAGCCCACCGTGCACAGCGGGCCAAAATGAAGCCAGAGCACGCAAGGCTCTTGTCAAAGGTTCTAGGAGGGTGCAGAGAAGTGAAATGGGCTCCGTTTTCATGCTGCCATCTCGTTTGCGGAGCCATGTCTGCGCGAAGCCTTGCGGATCGGCAGCACAGAAGCCCCCGTTGCCCTGTGGAGGTTGTGTTTGAGCTCCCGTCAGCAGCAGCGAGGGGCTAAAGCGAGTGGGAAGGGCAGAGGAGGAGTGTGTGTGACAGTAAGTGTAAGATGAGCTCACCACCAGATACTCTCCTGGCTCCTCTCTGAACATATTGTATTTACTCATACGCTCGTTCGCTCTCCTCCCCCGGCGGAGAATGAGCAGCAGAGTCCTTGTGCAGCGCTGGGAGCTGGGTGCTTAGGATAGACTTGATGGCCACAAGTATTTTGTAGTGGCAAATGCTAGAGCAGGTGGTCACTCTAAGGATAAATACTGTATTTATATGTGGGGAGACAGGGCACCCTCAGGGCTCTGCAGAATTAGGGCAGGGATGTGGTTTAATTTGGCCTGATCCCTGGCAGGGGCCATGGCGTTGTCTCCAGCCCCTCATGATGTCCATTGCATCCTCCTGGCCATCACACCATCTGCTCAGGTGTGGCAGAGCAGTCCCTAGGGTCCTCACAGCCATGGGTGAAACCAGGGGGTGGTGGGGTGCCAGGATGGATCTGGGAACGATGCTGCTGTCAGTCTCCCTCCCTTCAAAATCTTCAGCTTGAGCATTGATTAAGCGCAAATCCCACTGCACAGGATCACTTCCTGAGTTCATCTTTGCTCATCTTCTCCTACCTGGCGGAGCCAAGGTTTTCCCAGGGGAAGCTGCAAACCTCTTAAATGTGTTGCCTTTTTAAAAATTAACCTACTTTCTGTGTGGATTTCTGGCTCCTTTCCCCCACTGTTTGCATGATTAACTCTGCGCAGCGCCCTTTCAAACATGTCTTTCCCTTGTAAATCCCACTGTGCAGAATCAAATTGGTAGCAGGGAGGATTTGTCTTTTTGATTGAAAGTTTGTTTGACCTGAGCTTTTGGTAAGTGCTTTGCCTGCTCTGGCAGGCTCTTTCTTTTTTAACTAATTTTAGATTTACCTGGGGTAAAGCAGTGTGAAAGGATGACCTTCTTACCACCAACTGAGCCATTTCCCCTCCTGGCTTGGCTGAGACAACGCTGCTTTCAGCAAGTGCTCCTTTAGCAGAAGGGGAAAAGCAGAGAGAGAATGAGAATTCTGGAGATGCTGTAGCTCCCTCCTTTCCCCTGCCTCCCTCTCTCCCCACCCAGAGTGAGCTCAGACCCGATGGGGTTGTGTCTGGCGTTGCTGGCAATAAGTAGGGTGTCTCCCATTAGCAGGGCTCGTTTTAATTTTCTAATGTAACATGAGCTGGATTAGGGGATTATCTCCTCTGCAGCTCGCAGGGGTCATGCCTGGAGTCCCCCAGCTCCTGGTGGTGGCCCGTGTGGGCAGTCCATGGTGGGGACTTGGTGTGGCTGGTTTCCCTGCTGCCAGGCAGTCAGTGACACAGCGCCCAGCAGCAGGATTGCTGCTGGGGTTGCTCTTGGGTGGGAGGTTGCAAGAGCAGATGGTGGTAGAGGGGGGGGTGTGTGTGTTTCTTCTCTTGGAAAAAGCAAAATTCAGAAAAGAAATACCTTCTCCTTCCAGTTTCTAACCCTGTATTTTTGTCCTGCTCCCCCGAACTGGGCAAAATGAACTATTTTTAAAATGTGAGTTTTTGCCTCCACGCTCTCAGTGTTTTTTTCTCTTTTGTCCTTTATTTCTTCTCCATCGTATCTCTCCCTCCACCTGAGGAAAATCAGAGTTGGATTGGAGTTGCACCTCCCAAGTTTATTTATGTGGTGGGATGGGCAGGAAATAGCCAAATAGCTCAGAGAGTAGCACGTGCCTAACAAGATCCACCAATAAACTGAAAACTCTGCCCGTCTGAAAAGAGCCCCCACTTGCTACCTGTTCACTTGTGCTCTGAATCATCCCGGGATTTACTGTACCTTCAGACATCAGTGATCTCGAGCTCTGAATTGTAGGAAAAAGGCTTTCCTGATAAAACAGGGACAGAAGAAACTAAATTCTCTGGCTGTCCCTGTCTGACAGCACCCAGAGGAGATTTGCTCAGCGTTTGCTAGCTGAGGAGACACTTGGCAAGGAGACACTTGGCACTTGAACCTGGGCCTGCAGAGCCCGGGGGGGTGCCTGGCCAAGAGTCATGGTCAAGGTCCTCCAGAGTGCAGTTAAAAGCCATCTTGCCAAGAAAGGCATAGAGATGGAGGGTCAGGGCTGTTTATCCCTCCTCTTTCCCAGGGGTTTGGTCATGCCCTGGTCTGTTCCTCTCGCAGAGGTTGATGCACGGTCGGGTTGTCTCATTTCAGAAACACTGCGACAGGCAGAAGGCAAACCTGCGGATCCGCTTCAAGCCCTCGCTCTTCCAGCACGTGGGAACCCACTCCTCCTTGGCTGGGAAGATACAGAAGCTGAAGGTGGGTACCAGCTGCCTGTCCAAGCTGCAGATGGCCTTTCTGCCAGGCCTGGCCTGCAGGCACATGGGAACTGGCTGCTTTTAGGGTGGAGACATCAGTGACAGCAACTAGTGAGATGGTGGTGGATGGATTTCTGTGCAGTAGTTGTGGTTTATTCTGAATTACAAGCAAGCTCATGTAGCTCCTTCTTGTCAGCATGGCAGTGGCATGTACCAAGAGTCACTGCAAGCTTTTAAAGCCTTGGTACTGGTCCTGGCCACCCGTCCCAAGTACCAAACCATAGTCCAGGCAAATGATTTCAAAGCATCTAGCGACAAACCTTGGAGAGATGATGCCAGGGTTGTTCTGACTCCCTCCGCACCCTACTCCTTGTTCCTGGGATTTGCTGTTAGGCAAACCTGAGCTTGCCGAGTAAGAACTTAAATTGTTTGTGTGCTTAAACATCAACAAAATCAAGTTTCCCACAGCTATACACGTAGGACCTATAGACACACATTCCTGGGTTGGTAATCCAGCGTAATCCAGTTTGTATCACAGTGCAGTGCCCATCAGGCTGTGTAATCCAATCATTTTATGTGATTGTCACCCTCCCAGCTGCCTTTTCCTCAGGTGTGAGGACTGTTTGCAGAGCTCCTGGGGCAGAGACAGGTATTCAAGGATGCTTGGGCAATGAAAGGCTCTTTGGTGCCAGATCAGAGTGCAGAGCAGTGGTGCTTCTCTGTGCTGCCTCTTCCGTCTGCATGTGCAAATCAAGAGCTTTTCACTTGCAGTAGTTTGTGTCTGGGACTCCTGTTCCTCACAGGCAAGAGCAGCTCATGACCCTTTTCTGTCTCTTTGCTTTGCCTCCACCAAGGACAAGGACTTTGGCAAGCAAGCCCTGCGGAAGGAGCACGTCAACCCTCCTGCGGAGGTGAGCACCAGTCTGAAAACCTACCAGCACTTCACCTTGGAGAAGGCTTACCTGCGGGAGGACTTCTTCTGGGCCTTCACTCCCACCGCCGGAGACTTCATCAGATTCAGATTCTTCAAACCACTCCGCATTGAAAGGCCAGTACTTTGTGGGGGGGTTGCTGACAGGGGAAACACAAAGACAGCCTGGAACATGCAGAGACACTTTCCCATGTTGAATTTCTTGCCTACCTCCTCCTCTTGGAAGAGCATGAAGAGGATAACTGGACTTTTGTTTGCGGGTCAGCTGAAGTCCTTTGCTTTCTTGCACCTGTGAGCAATCTACTCTTTGCTAATCTGGCACAGGTGGTCACCTTCTAAACCATGGGCCTGTGGGCTTTCTGGGAAGGTGTCTTATGTTGAGCTGTTTGGTGGTTCAGCTGGGGTAAAAGCCATTGAGTCCCCCCTTGCTTAGCGTGGGTTTTTATGGCTTTGGTCTCTTGTCACAGGTTCTTCTTCCGCAGCGGGAACATCGAGCACCCAGAAGACAAACTCTTCAATACGACTGTGGAAGTTCTGCCATTTGACGTAAGTGTTTTATTGAGAATTAAGATGGGGGTGGAGTGGGAAGCAAAAGAGGTTTTGAGAGAAGGAAACTGCTTAAAGCCATCAGGAAATTCTTCACAAGAGTCATTGCCTTTGAGAGGTGATGGGTGGGAACCAGGGAGTCATGCCTGGTGTGGTACCATCTCAGGAATGGGGATGTGACTGAGCAGTCGCCATGAGAGCTGTTCAGGCTTGCAGAGGGGATGCTCAGACAGATGGGATGGCTGCAGAGGAGAGGATGGAGCTGGAATAGTGCAGTGGAAGGAGCAGCACAAGGGCAGCAAGTATCCTTTTGTTTTGAGGCATGAGGCTTGGGGTGCCAGGAGCTGGGGACAAGATGCCAAGGGGCTGCTGGCGGGGGAAGCTCTTGGGACTGCTGCTGTGGCTTGGGGATTTTGGGGGGGCTCTTACTGCTGGCCTTGTGCAGAGCTTCTCTCCTTCCCACAGAGTCTGCAGTCAGATAAGGAAGCCTTGCAGGAGGGAAGAGGAACAGCCGTCAAATACCACAGGACACCGGATGGCTACATCCAGATAGGTACAGTGGGTGTGGGGTGGTAACCTGCCCACGGGGTTTGATAACACAGCCCATAGCCTCACTTTCAAGTGAATTGAGACCCTTAATGCTGTTTCCTTGGCAAAGAGTAATTTCTGCTTGCCAGGAGCTGGGTTGGAATTGGATTTAATGGTCATTGTCTCCTCTCCTGCCCTCCCTCTCCTCTTAGACTAAGGCTCTTCCTCAGGTAATTGTCAGTCCTGTGTTGCTGCCTGTCCTGCTCAGAGCTGTGACCAAATTATTCAGAGTATCCATTTGCCTAACCTGGTGGTAAAACCCTTCACCAGAGGCAATTTCATGTTCTCCCTCCACAACCCGTCTCAGTAATCTCACCACTTGCAGCTTAGACTTTGTCTCCTGCCACCTGGGCTTGTTTTAGTGCTTGCCCTGACCTTGGAGAAGAATGAGAAGCCTACGGGGACTCAGTGGTGTGTGGTAAAACACTAGTGTCCCTGCCGAGTTTTTGTTTGTTTCTTTTTTTAAATAGACAAATAAAAGAGAAGTTCCCAGGCATGCACAGCTTTTTGCGATTTTTGAGGTCCTCTGCATGCTGTCTGGTTGTCTCCCAGCTGCTTTTTCGAACAGAATCAATCACACCTAAAAAAAATGAGACACAGCAACAGGCTGTGACTTTGCCAAAGCTGTGGATATAAGATTTTTCTCCATGGATAGGTCCTGAACTGACCTTTGTTCTCTTGCAGGACAGTGCTGCCATCAGGCCACTCTGCTCCCCTTTCGCACAGCAGGGCTACGTAGCCAAATACTCCCCATTTTGTCTGTGTAGTTGGTGTTTTGCTCCCCTCAGTGCAGCATTTCACCCTGTATTGACGGCCACGCTGCTGGTTTTCAGCCCATCTCTGGTGTCGGGGGCTGCCATGGTTGCTCCTGGTGCCCCTGGGGGGGGAGCTGGCTGCCAGGGGACTCTCCCCACATCACCCCTGTGCTCTCCCCACCAGGCTCCTTCTCCAAGGGTGTCGCAGAGGGTGAGGTGGACCCATCCTTCGGGCCACTGGAGGCCATCAGGCTATCCATCCAGACCGACTCCCCGGTGTGGATCATCCTGAGCGAGGTAAGACAGCCTTTATCACCAGAGCCTGGGGCTCCCCGCCGCTTCCCCCAGCTTTTCTCTCATCCCAGCCTTCTCTCTTTGCAGATTTTTATCAAAAAAGCAGAGTGACACAGGCGTGAGGAAGGGTGGCCACGCGTGAATCCCCCATCCTGCTCCCTCCCCTCGCTCCCTCCTTCCCCGTGGCGCCTCGCCCGGGCACAGGGGCAGCCATGTTGGTGAGGCTTGGACCCGGCTGCCCGGAGGTGGCACAGCCCGACGGGCCGAGGCAAACGGGCTGCCAGGCCGGCACCACCATCCCCAGCCGGCACCGTAGGGCCAGGACGTCGTCTTCTCCAGAAGAAGAGCAAAAAGCTGAAACCAATATCCTGCACAGAGGGCAGGCTTTGCTCCCCGTGGCAAGGCCCGGGTGCTCCCTCGGCCCCTCACGGCGGCATGGCTGCCATGCACCTCGCTCCCCGACACAAGGGACAGTTTTGGGGTCGGGATGAGCTTTGGCAAGCCTGGGGACTAGAAGCACCTTCAGCCCAGGAGAGGGCTGCCTGGATGTATTTGGGAACAGAGTCGAGGAGGTGCTTGGTCACGTTGAGTCCTGCTGGGATGGAGATGGGCAGGGACCAAGGTCTCCCTCCCCTTCACCCAGGCAATGGCCCTGGCCCCAGCTGAGGATCAAGCGAGGGTGAAGACTGACCCTCCTTCAGCAGAGGAACGAATCCGAAGGGGTTGGAGCTATGAGTATGGCAGGGAAAACAAAAAAAAAAAAAAAATACAATACGCCACACTGTGCCTGCCAGCATCAAACACAGCCCCTTAACTCACGGTGAAATCTCCAGTGTCTTCATGCCTTGAGATTGAGTGCAGAACCCATCTTTTTAAATAACTTTTTCAGTTATTGATAGGTGTGAATTTTGGGGGGAAAAAAAGAGAAGTAGCCCAGTAAAAATAGTAGGGATTAGTGTAAATCCCAATGTCTCTTCAGCTATACACTGGAATGCATTATACTACTTTAATGTGCTGTATTTTTTATTATTGGATACATTTGATTTTTCAAGTACATCTCTATATATAAATATATAAAATAATGTGCACTGTAATAAAAGCTAAAAAAAGCTTTTGTGTGGCAGTGAGAGTCACTCACAGTGGGGAGGCACCTGGTGAGGCTGTGACACTGTGGGTGTCCCTGGAGGCAGAGGCCATGGACCAGTACCCGATACTCCCACAGCATCCCTCACGCTGGGGAAGCCACTTAGAGCAGCCGAGCAGGAGACCAGTATTTTTTGCCCCAGCATCACAGAAACCTTTATCAGTTATTATAAAGGAAAAGATGATCAGCTCTTTCCTTGGCAGGGAGCAAGGAAGGCACTTGGGCATCTGTACAGCTAAGGATGCACTTGTGCAATAGTTATCTTACAAAAATACATGGCTTTTTTTTTTTTCTTCCCCCACATAAAATTTATCAAGGTGATGCCTGATTCAGTTACCTACCAAGACCAAGGTTTGAGTGGAGGTTGAAATCCAGAGAGAGAGGGCAAAGTCCTACTGGTAGGTTGGTGCTAAAAGAAATCAGGGCCAAGTCAAGACCATTCAAATCAATACCAAACACAGACATTAGTATTTGGACTGGAGTCATGCTTTTTTCCCAAACTTTTTAGGACAAGTTTACCCATCAAGTTAGTCTTAATAACAGCAGCTTTTCCTATGCAACCCATTCCCCTCATTTTCGGATGCTCTCACACCCAGCCCCAAACACCTTTGACAATGACAGTGATTTCTACTGAAAAAAGGAATTTATTTTTTGTATATCCATGGTGTGATCCCTCAACAGAGATGATTACAGCAGTAAGGAGGAGCGATGACAAGGCATGGGTCAACCCGTGCTCCCCGAGGCAGAGCCAAAGGCATTAGAGGTTTTAGAGCAGACAGCACTACAAAACCCAGCTGTGAAGCCCCCAGGCAGGGGCTGAGGCTGGGCAGCATTTGCTTTCTAGAAAGGACATTCTCTATGAAGAATAGAGCTTTGTGAGCAGAGGTGTGTCAGCACCCACCTCCCTTCAAAGGTAAGTGCAGTGCTGGGGAGATACTCGATCCATGCCATGCAACTCCCTCCCCTCCAGAGAGGGCAAGCAGTGATTTTTGGGAGAACAGGGGTCCTGCTCACCAGCCCCTGAGCAGCTGGAGGGGCTGTGCCAGCACTGCTGTCCATGTGAAAGAGCCAGACAGCAGGAAATGTGCCAGGAGCCCGACCACAGCCAGCCCCACCAGCAGCCACAGCAGCCTGGTGCTGGCATAGAGTGGCCCCAACCTGCTTGGGGAAAAAAACACCATCAGACACTACCAGCCAACACGGGGCACAAAACTTGCTGGTGAGGGCTTGGTGTCCCCCCATCCTCCTCCAAAACTCAGCTGAGGAAGAGCTGGCAGGGCCAGAAGGGGAGGAGAAGGAGGTGATGCAAACCTGCCTCCAAGTCCCACCCGCGGGAAGGAGACCTGCCCCAGGGGGACACATCCTGCATCCTCCCCAGGTTGGTTTGGGGTGCCCACCACCCCAGATGGGTACTAACCGTCCCTGCGCAGCCATGGTGTATCCCTGGAAATACTTGAAGCGGGTGTAGAGGTACAGCAGCCCACACGCCGCGGCCACACCTGTGGGGGAGAGGGGAGCAAAGTCCTGGTGGGGACAGGGGTCCCCAGAAGCTGCTGGATCCGCAGCCCAGCTCAGTCACCCATGCCCCATCTGCAGGGGGTGGGCGAGTTGGGGCACAGCCACCGGAACCAAACGTCGAGGGACTCAGCTTTAAAACACCATGGGTGTTTAAAGGGGTTTATTTCCTTCCTTTTTTTGTAAGAGGTGAACTTCTCTGCCCCACCCAAAGTTGCCCCAAGACTTGGGTTTGCAACCCTCCTTTCTGCGGTCCTTCCTCGCACCTTCCCCACGGCAGCAGCTGAATCGCCAAAGCCCGCTTGGCAGGGGGTGGAGATGGGATGACTAATTGTTTGGGTCATGGTTTCTCACAATTCGGGTGTCATGTTTTAGCTCTGCTTCAGCTTGCTGCCACCCTGACCTTATCTACGAGATGCAGCGCAGGGGAGAGCCAGGCTCTGGTGAAGGAACACAGGCTCCCAATGCCACCAAACCTCTCCTGTGGGCAAGAGACCTGCTACCAGCAGCTTCACGCACACTGGAGTTGGGGTGCTCATCAGGGAGAACTTTGTTCTCCCCAAGTAACAGCCTCATGGGTACAGAGGACGTGCCTGAGTCGCAGGAGGACTCAAATTGGGTTGGCTTTTTTTTTTTTTGATTTGTGCATGTGGTTTGGGTTGGGGTTCCCCCTCCCCCTTACCTTGATGGAAGAAGATTCCAGCGACCCAGAGGAGCGAGACAAAGATGGGGAAGTATTCTGAGCAATTCACCCTGGTAAGAACCAGAGATGAGAGTTAAAACTGCAACCTTGTACGGCAGAAACCTGTTCACCGAGGCCAGAGAGGCGAGCTGGAAACACACGAAGGTGCAAAATGAAAGGGCTGATAAGAGGCACCAATATGCTGCAATGGGGAGAAAGGGCCTTTTCTGTGACCAAGGACACCCAATATTTGTATTTTATGAAGGAAATCACCCTAACATCACACAGCATTCACCTCATCCACATTCACATGGACCCTGCAACGAAGAGCTGTAGCTGAGATGAAGATCTGTATTTGCTGGACCCTCTCCCCAGGCTCTATCCTCACCCCCAACACACGGTGTCTTTCCAGACATGGAGTGCAGCTACAGCTTAAAATCCACAAGGGAAGAGGTTCCTTGACAGTATTTAAGGAGCATTCTCTCCCCCCTGGGTAAGAACAGCTCAAATTTGGGTGTCACACAAGCCATACTCCAAGAAGGAGCCTTCCCCCAGATTTAATTCAGCAGAAGGTGATCAGATACACAGCCAGATTTTCTTCCTTCTTTTGGTAAAAAAATACAGGTTTTCTGCAAGAAAGGACAGTGGGAACTGTGCTATTAAAGACAATGATTTTGTTTTTCAATTCCTCCTACATTTTACCGTTCCCTAAGCAATTTAATCTTAAATTCGGCCAAAAGTTTACCAAACCTCGGGGAACGGAGCCAGATTAGGAGCTGGAAAAAGTCTGAAGAACCTTATACTGCAAATGGAGTTTGAGCCTCAGCAAGGGGAGGCTGCCAGGTTTCCATGAGTGAGTAATAAATCAGTATCTTTCTTCCCCCTCACCCTTTTTTTTTTTTTTTTTTTAATATATCAAAACAAATTATCCATTTGTATCTTTTTCCGCAGGGAAAAGAATAAAAGGATGAAAAAAAAGCACACAATGAAGAAAATCCCTCTCAAACTCAGGTTTCCCTGAGGTTGCCTCCTCTGCAGAATATAGCAGAGGGCTTCCCAGCACGCCAGAGCCCGCAGCACCACTCGTTAACGCATGGCCCAGTGTTTAATTAAAAGCCTCATCAACAGCTACCCAGCTAAGCAAAGGCTGATGCCTCCCCTGCAGGCTGGCCTTTCACTGCAATCCCCAAAAAGGACCGAAGCGGGTGGTTTTGTCACTCCACAAACATTTGCCACACGCTGGCAAGGCAACGCAGCTGCTTTGTAGAGGATTTAGTGCTTGAGCTCCCCTTCAAACCACCTCGGGCCAGCTCCTTTCACTCGCTCGTGAAACGGCACCACTGAGATGAAAGACGGAATCTGGCGCTTGCTGGAAGCCAAAGGGAACCCGTGAACGTTTCCCGTTTAGCTCCAGCATCGCTCCGTAGGAGCAGAGCACAAAGAACCAGCCCTCGGCACAGGCCTGGGAGTGCAGACTTTCACAGTACAACAGCTTTTAAAAAAAGGGAAAAATTAAAACATCCTCCTAAGCTGGTTCTGCCTGCAAAGCCCTTTGCTCCAATTCCACAGCAAAAAACATACATGCAAATATTAGGTTATTAATTTAGCTTCAGCTGCTCTCTTAGTTTGGAGCCAACGTTAATATCAAATTTAATCACTGTAATGCATTAATGCTCAGCACCTCTTCCATACAGCCACTAATTTGTAATTTGGCTGCCTCTCATGATGCCAGAAGCAGGATTATTGTGGATGGACAGAAACACTCCAGCCAGAGCAAAGTGCTCAAAATGAAAACTCAGACCTCTGCTCGCAAAGCATTGAAAAAGTACTAACCCCAATCTAGTATCAGCAGCAATAAGTGAGAAAAGGTGACTTGGGGATGACTTCAGTCTTTCCTGGTAATGACATTTGACTCAAGTCATACTTTGATGGAGTCACCAGAAATAAAAAAAAAAAAAAAAAAAAAAAAAAAAAGAAAAAAAAGTCAAAATCTTACTGAGCTCTGAAGATCCGCTCAAATTCTGGGTGACCTGTTGTCGCGGGGGGAGAGATCTTGTATTTCCGCCGGGCATAGATCACCTGCAGCGTAAAATAGGCTAAAAAAAACAAAAACAAAAAAAACAAAACAAACCACAGAACAACACAGGAACAGTAACAGTCCAGCAACACCTCATTTAGCCCATCTTTATCTAGCTTGGTATCGAGCAAGCAGTTAGAGGAAAGAGCTGCAACTGTCTGGGTTCACAGTCCAGGGCTGTCACACACAACCTGGAATAAACGTGCCATTTATTTAACATTTTAAACTCAGATTTGGTTTTCCTGCTGCAGAGCCACCTGGCACTTTGCATAGTCTCAAAACGGCAGCAGAGCCCTTGGGGATCTGAGATCCAACACACCCGAGAAGGCCAGAAATGCACATTAAAAACTTTACAAGGTCCACATCCCATCACAGAATTATTTATTAATGTGACACTCTGTACTTCAGAGTGTTGGTACACCCTCAGCCAGCCGGGTGGAATAATGTTTAACACCTCCCGCTACACCCAGTGGGCACAAAGCTTTTGTACAAGGACAACACCACATCACAGAGCAGCATCCAAACTGTGAAGCACTGGGATGTCATTAAGTCAACTAGAGATGCTCTTAACCACGGCAACAGAAGGAAATGGGGAAGGGGGTGACTATTTCCTCCACTTCACTCCTGCAGGGTAGCCCCAAGGTGTGAGCAGGTCAAGGAGCTCTCAATGACCATTCTCAGCTTGTGCCATTTCAGGACAAAGTACTGCGTGTCTGATAACATCACCCCTTTGTGCATTTGTAAGGGACAGAAAAAGTCTCTTCAAAACGATGAAAACTTGTTAACATGAAGATTCAGACTGTTTCAGTATTTGCTGGAAGTTCTTACTCCCACGGGTGACTGTTGATGTTTCAAGTGTTTATATTTAGGTGCATTAGTAACCATTGTTGCCTTTACTGAAGTTGGGCATTTTCATGTAGGAGAAAACTTAATTACCAAAAAATATATATTTTTATATATATAAAAATATATATAAAATTATAAAACCCAGCTCCTTTGGTGGCTGTGGCAGTGTGCTGCTAAGAGAGTCACTCCAATTAGCAAGGTCCTATCGTAGCAACATCACCAGAGCATCAGAACAGAGAGCCAAGGAGCCAGGCTGCAAGGATGCCTCGTGGACTCTCTTACTCCAACAAAGAAGATAAAAGCAGAACAGCAGGAGAGAAGAGGAAAGTAGGGACAGATGTTGCAAGATTAAAGACCAGACAGATGCATGCGTGCCTGCAGAAAAGCATTAGAACATATGCAGAAGAAAAGGGAATTAGAAATGTAAACAATCGAAAATTGGATGCTATATGACCTGTGTATCACACAAAGTATTATCCATTTAAACACACATTCATTTAAGAAAACACCCACGTGTTCTAGTGACTTCCACAGTGTGTGCAGTGACCCAGCCCCGCACCAGAGGATGTTTAGTGCTCCCAGGGTCTCCTTCCAGACACCTCTCAAGGCACGGGCTGAGATAAGTTGCTGTGGCATAAGCCTGGCCGTGCAGGGCAACAGTCTTCATCCTGCTCTGTGCCATCTGCACCCTTCCTAACATGGCCCTGTGACTGATGAGCATGGCAAGAACAGCTTCAGACCCAACCCCTCCATCAACTCCACGCTCAGCAGCTTCCCTGTGTACAGGGGCAAACGTTCAGACAAGTCCCTTATGGTTAGGGGTGGAGAAGATACAAAACAACCCCCCAAGAGGAGCCAGAGCCTTTGGGAGGAGACTGCCTGTCCTCCCAACCTGGTGTTCAGGTGAAGAATCACCCTCCAAAAGCACTTCTCAGAATGAGGTGTTGGAAAACCCCACACTGCACAAGCCTTCTCAGCGTGGATTTTTTAGGGAAAAGAGTTCCATCTGCTCTGCAGAACAAAATATAATTTTTTTTGTGATTAAAGTTAAACACAGCTGAGCTCTCCCTGCACTCTGCTCCTCGGTGGAAGCCTCAGCCAGACCTTCACTCTCCATTTGGTTATGTCCACAGGCTTGTCAAACCGCATTAGAGCCGATACCCACCGCATTTGGGTGGACCTGGCAAACAAGCTCCGTGGGAGCCGACAGACAGGGACACGGCATAACCTTTGTTACCTTTGAAGCCATTAAAAAAGGGGTGTGGGGGAAAAATAACAACTGTGGTAGCATTCTTCTGTTCTCAGGTAGTGTTTGACACGGGGCCAGGGGCACGTTCTCTGCAGAGCACCGAGCTCAGAGCTTCGCCCAACTCAGCATAACTAACCTAAAAAGGGAGAAGGTTACTTGAAAGAATGGAGAAACCATGGGCTCCCAGAAAATAAAGCAAAATTCAGCCAATGCTGTACTCAGCCTTAAATTAAATTGTCTCCTCCATCAGGAGGTAATGGAAGAGGGTGTTTTTTGGGTGCATGTATGTGTACATACAGCACACGTCAGTGTTTTGGCTGCATTCTCCGAATGAACCTCAGGTCTGTAACTCACCTATAGAACTCTCCTTCCAAAAACATGCAAGAAAAGCTACTGCCCAGCTCTGAATCAAGATGACATTGGCACATGTATTTCCTACTGGCGGGGAGAAAGGAAAACAGGTACTATTTGTAATTGCTCCTTGGCTTCCCATGCAGAGACCATAAAACAGGGCTCCTTTGTCCCATCTACTGCCAGCAAGAGGGTGCCAGCACTTGCTATGTATCTGCTGGTTTCACACCCAGGTACCCTTCACGTGGCTTGAGAGCAACACACCTCGGGCTGCAACTTTAAAAAAAAAAATAAAAACACACTTCAAGTTCTGATTAAAGAAATACACTTGAGACAAAACTGCTACCTAGAGATTTCCTACTGAGGGTTTCCTGATGGAAAGGGCTTAGCAACCTCCCCGAAAATCAGTTTCGGGTTTTCTCCATGCCCTTCCCTTCGCACACTAAATGCTCCCTCCGTCCCCACTTAGTTTAATAATCAAAAGAATCATTAAAAAAAAAAAATCTTCCATTTGTAGTTGCTGATTATTTCTCTGCAAATTGAGAGGAAATTTCTGATAATTCAGAGATCTCGAACTCTATTCCTCATGTAGCATATTTGTGCTTTAAGTAATGTTTATATTAACATACTTAGCACCTGATGGCTAAAATATATCAGGCTGCTCAGAGATTCACATCCATTTGTAAGTAAAGAGGTGCCAACAATAACTAATTCAGTAATAAAAAACCCCACAAACACACCTTACATCACAGAAATTGAATTTTTTAATATAAAGGGGGCTCTGGCTGCACCCCAGGCAGTGGCAGCGCCCCCTTTTCTGACCCTCCCGAAGCCCGAGGGGGAAAGGGCTTTGCCCAAAGGGCCCACAATTAAACACGAGAGGTAGAGAGAGCTTGGCAGAGCTACTGCTTCTTCCTAAACAGTCTAAACCAAATGCATCTCTTTAGACGAGGAGAAGTTGCTGAGTTCCTCTGAAGATGTCTGTGTCTATTTCTGACCAGAAGGGCTTGCGTTAGTTTCCAAATTACTGGGAGTTATCAACTCATCTGGTCATCTGCTCCCTGCAGAGAAGCTGTATGACTCGAGCACACAGAAACACGTGTGTGTGTGATGCTCTTTTCCTCATATATAGGATGTTTGTCCACTTTCATCACTGTATTTATTAACCTGTCTTTACTTCCACCGCCTCCAGCCACTC